>JARFIW010000830.1:13427500-13469400 GCA_036346225.1 Platerodrilus igneus | reverse complement strand
TCGTATCGTTTTCTAAACTTGTTACACAATTTTTCTATATAGATATAGATTGTGTATTTACTCTACCTTATAGGCGGCAGAGACTCGATAAATTATGAGGGGTTCCTGTTTAAGGTTTAAGCCCAGGGTAAAGAGGATGGAAAATGGCTTTGAGTAAAAAAAGGACCCTCTAAAGAGATCTTCCAGCCAACTAAGCTTCTTCAATTTAGGGCAGAGCTATGAGCTAGGGTCGTAAGATGGTATACGATAATAAAAGAATCTTTAATGGACGCCACCGTATCTTAATAATTGTTATAATAAGAATCAATCCGAAGATAAGATACGGAAATCTTCGAAAAGCAAAAAAAATATCTTTGACGAGCAAAATATTGAAATATATTACTTACTTATGACTCTGTAAACTAGAATTGAAACGACGATCTCGTACTATCTGAAAATTTAATCACTTCTAAACATTTTTGAACTAGGGCTACATTAGAGCCTAGTCACTTTATCACAAAAAATAAATTATAAAAAGATCAACTAGTCAAAATTATACTTAAAAAAATTTTTAAACTCAACACCAATAATATATCTTTCTTCACTACAAATATTTCATAAATGTGGTTGTTTGCTTCTATAGAAAAATTATTGTTGACCTCAATGAAAGAAAGCTTTAAGACAACTTATTACTCTTTCTATTGATTTACAAATAAAATATTTACATCATTTGTACAATTTTGTACGTACTGAAACTTTTGAGATACCTACTTTTATTAAGGTCTAATATTAGTCTCCGATTAGTTGTGTGAATTTTATAATTTAAAATTTATTATAATTCTCTATAAGAAATATAGTGTTTTCATTATTATTCTACAATTTGTATATGATACCTGAATAGGATCCTGTTCGGGTTTACAATTAATTGATTAAATGCTTTGACTTTCCTTAGATTGCAGAACTACATTTTTAATTAATTTAATTGATGGAATCAAAGGTCAAATATACTTATTGTTTGAATTAATCTGTACTTTAAGTGTACTGCCAAAAAAATTATATTTTATAATGTGACAAACAAATATCAACGTGTCACGTGCTTAGTTACGAATACATTTTAGTATAACCTTGTAAATCCAAATGTATCTTATAGAAATTTCTTTGTGTTTATAAGAGCATTTATGAAATATCCAACTATTAAACTCTGAACAAAAATTACGTATCTAATTTAAATGACCATATAAAATTTACAAAAATTTCGTGTACCAATTTAAATGAACATATAGAATTTACAAAAATTATTTGTACATTTCCAGTAATTGTTCCATGAAATGAAAATTAAACTAAAATTGGAGATTACTCACCACAAACAATCTGCTAGGCATCCGAGTTCGTCAACCATCTTAAGTACTTACGACAGCAGGTGCGCGCGGCTGGCCCGTGCACGGACTTGACTTCTATACGAAAAAAAATTTACAGAAAATTCCACCATACTCCATAGTAGCATTTGAGACTTTGTACTTTCAATACAACTAACCACAAATTGTGCTTCGGTGTTCCATAACAATTATATACATAACATTTATCGCTCCAAAATTTTATACATTACGTGCTTAGTTACGAATACATTTTTTAATTGCGTTTCAATACTGTATAAACATTTTTTACTTGTCTTTCAAAATTGGACCTAAACATTCTTTTACTTGCGCTGAAAAGAATCGAGGAAATGATTTGGATGCAAACTTGAAAATTATTCACCTACCGTAGATGTGTATTTCTTGATCACACTAGATCGATTCAACAACTAATCGATGCCAGGGTATCTGTCGACACCATTTTACCTGTCTTTGGGACGGCATGTTTTATCAAACCTGCTAGCCCACGTTTCAACACTTGCCTAGCTGATTACATTCCGACGTTAAATGATGAATCTTGACCACGAGACAAATTTATTATTCAAGCACGCGCAGAATGGGAATGTTGTATCAATACATACACAGATAAAAGAAATCTTAAATTTTATTTCAAGTCTATAAATATAGGTAGAGCTCTAAGTATGAATTGGTAATATATTGCTACAATAGGAATTTAATATTTTCTGTTTAATAATGGATATTTGTTAAATAGATATTTAGAACAAAGGCGTACATTAATGAAGCAGGTAATTGTATTCGTTACAAACTGACTTTCACTTTGATCCTGCTTCTCGTCCTAGCATGTGTTTTCTACCTGGTTGATCGTATAACCCCAAGAGTGACGCACTTCTTTCACGAGAAGTTGATATCGTGGGTGCATCGGCTAAATTGTTCTTCTACGTAGGACCGATGGCTTTTTGACGTAGGTCTAATTGTTATTTTATGTAGACCCAAAAGCTCTCTGTTGTAAGCCGTTATTGCAGTTGTAATTTCAACACTAATGATCTTGCTGCTGTTGTAATGCTTCATCGGTGAGCGAGTACAAGATGGTTAGCTGTTTCGTCTCCACGGATATAGATGCAAGATAAGTATCCCAAAACCTGAAGGTATGTTACCTTGTTTTCTTTTTTTCCATATCAAGGGATAAATTCAACTGGCATTTCGCCGACGGGCGAAACACGTGTACCGAACCCGTTTGAAAAACCAGCTTGCTGGTGTTAATTATTATTTTAAATTGCTTAATTAGAGAGTATCCTAAATGTACTACATGTATTGCAAAATATTTGTCTAAAAGAATGCCTAAACTTTACTTTTTTACGTAAGACCGACTGGTTTTTGCATGGTTCACTACAAATTCCCACTTCGTATTTCAGTTATTAAAATTATCCGTAAAATAGAAATTTTTATTTATTTTCTTTTTAAATATACATTTTAATTTTTACTGTAAATAGAAACTCGATGGCTATGTCTTTTCTTTGTCTATGTGAACAACCTCACTCTCCGCATTTGTAGTTAGGCCGGTATTTCTAAATTTCCCTATCCTTTTATCGCCCTCTCTCACTAGAAGCAACAACTGACATACTAGTCCACCGCAAAGACTAACACTCTCTTAACAAAAACACGATCATACTGAAACGTTTTTTTGCCCCACGCCTTGGCCGTAGTGCAACTTTCTAAAAAGATCTTTATTTTTCTCAGAAAAGTCGTGTAGAAGATGTAGTTTTATCCGTATTAACACAACTGACTTTTCAAGACTTCCGCACTAGCTTTGAACTCTATCTTCAGCGGTTTAAAGAGATTATCAGGGGGTCGTTAAATAAATACGGATGGGTAGGGCGCCACTGTACTTAGGTAGGGTGTAAAAACAAGAAGTATCGCTAAGAAAAATACAGGAACCTCAACGAATATATTCTGTTATTGGAATACAAGATTTTGTATTTTTAGATGGTACTACGTTTATCCTGAAATAAAATAAAGTAAATAAAATAATATTGGAGACAGCAGTTGGCGCATCAAAATAAAAAATCAATAAATCAATAAATCAGACAGGTTTTGTGCATCTATGGTATTTTTCTTTTGTGTGTTAGTGCATGGACACTCTACTTATTAAATTTATGCACTTCTGGTTTATATACATAATTCATAGAATTCAAAAATAAGCATGGATAGAATAAACACTATTTCTTAAGTGCTGCTATGAGTGGAATTAACCTTTTCTAAGTTTATAAAGAAATCAAAGCTCTTAAATAGCAACACATATATTAACTGAAAAATATTTCTGATTTATTTTGACAGATATTTACTGAATGTCCCATTAATTTTGTGTATTTATATTACAAATCTTGGTCATTTCTAAAGCAAATAGGCACTATTAATATCATTAACACATTTATGAGCTTTTTTGTCATCTTTTCAGCACTGACTAAACGACTCACAGGTTTACAAAATTAGTTTTGTAATAAGATCTTTTAAATTAGTAAACTTAAACTTTATTAAATAGTTGTCATGTGTAAGTAAGTACACGACTATATTATCCATAATGCAAATTCATAGAGATTTCGTTAGATAAACAATTGTATAAAGCATAATTTTAATCTAAAGCAAAGTTTGAAAATTTAAATTCATAATTAAATATTATCATTAAGATGTTAGTTTCCATGAGTTCAAACTACCAAGGTTACGGTTTAAACATGACGTTGTACGTCGAATAGATCATTGTCTCAGCAATTGAAAATCACTTACCAACCTTGAACCCAGCACATGGCTGCTTACAAACCAATTAGCAAACAAGCTCGACGCACATGTGGACTTCCAACATTGAACAAACACATGAAAAAAGCAGTTGTCTACATTGTTATAACAACGCTTCGTAAGCTAGGACCATATTGTAAGTTTCCAATGCGTAAACGTATTATGCGCTAATAAATTAACTTCTTCTTATAACCATTAATCAGTTCTTAAATGTTGTTTCTAAATTAAAACAAAGCTTCCATGTTAAAACATGAGAAACGTATATATATATATATATATATATATATATATATATTGCTGTGTTATACTCGCCCCACGAATTGGGCGCACATAAAATGCCGTGTTGATTCCACCCCATAGTTGGGCAGCCCATAAATGTCGTGTTAACCTTCTGTAGAAAAATATAACCCTTGTTATCACTCAAGCACTTGTGAAAATGTTAATTTATAATCTTCTTTTGTCTCGACTAGCTGATTCAATTAAATAAAGCAATTCTACAATATACAGTATAATGATTAAATATTTACAACTTTTTCCCTTTTAAATATCTTCTCGTTTTTTGAATTATTTACATCTATTAGATTTTTAGAAAACGACGCCAGCAAAACGAGCTTTTATTACATTTAGAGACCTGTTGAAACGTCTCAAGATGTCTAAAACTTGTCATAAATTTATACAAGAAACCCCAATTTGTCGGCTCTTACATTTTTAAATTATTATTGATATTAAAACAGTTTTTATAAATAAATCATATCAAAAATATATCTAACCTGAGGAGATTCAATAGGTGCTCTGCATTCCAAGAATTGAAGTCGACATCCAACAAAAATTTAGTATCCAAATCGTTATTCCAATAAAAGGTTTTTAATTTCCGTAATAGAATATTTACCATTTTCAGAAATTATTAAATTGTTTGAACAGACAGCATTTTCCAGAGTTTCGTATCCAAAATTGTATTTAAGATTGTAATGGATCGTTATTAAACGTTTTAACAAGAATCATAACGTTATTTCAATCGTGGTTCAGAACGTAATTATTCAGAATGTAATTTTTCAGATCGTAATTTCTCAGATCGTAACTATTCAGAGCCCTGTTTTATTTATTATTAGAAATTATATAATTTCACTAAATCTTATCTACTTACGTTTTTTAGAAGTACGGCTCTCTTTGCACAATTATACATCTTTAAAATAATTTTCACTTAACTTTTCACGTAAATATTTATCACTTTCAAGTATAGTGACTGCCCAGTTTCAAAATATACTAACTCAATATTCAATTGTTATGATATTTATAGGATCGGCCCACTTTAGTTTCTGATTTGGTGACTCCACGTGCTGGGCGAGATCAAGTGGATTATCACTTGTTATTTTGGGAATTTTACCAGTTGTCTAGTTCAATAGTATGACACGATGCTCACTATGTCACGTAAATTCTTATTATACCTTGCATTTACTTTAGAAATCCCAGGAATCTTCATTCAATCGATCACGTAGTATTATTGTTGTTAGCCTTATTCTAATCTAAATTGAATAAATTTGGTGTTTGTTTATGTCCTAATAAATTGGATTTTTGAACAAATGTGATGATTTTAAATCACGTACGCTTTTCAAATAATGCATGATCTCTAAGTGCGTTTAAGATGATACATCCACGCACTTTTTGAATATTTGTCTAGCCAATTCATGCAGGTTTTTCACTGATTTAATTTCAATGCGTTTCGTTACCCCTTCAAATTCTTATCTTTGCTCATAGCTACTCTTGGATATCTGTTTAATCGCTTGTACTGTTATATACAGTGTGCTCTCAACTAATAATATTTATAATGACCTATTTACTCTACTAATATCTGTACTTATTTGCTCTTGTTACTTGGACGTTTCTTCTGTTTGTTCTACGACCCCTATGACTTAACCTACCCCTAAATTAACACTATAATTACAGCAATATATATATATATATATATATATATATATATATATATATATATATATATATATCTGCAAATAAATTTAAAGCAGTTCGTTACTTGATATTTTGTCAGATCATATTTTATATATATATATATATATATCTTATACGCAGTAAAAACAACAGTTTTGTACAACCATTATTGCTTTAGTTCTTAAGTGTTGCTCTAAGGAAAACGAAATAAAAATTAGTTTGAATTATTTAGAAATAAAAATTACAAACCATGATGAGTTTCTAGATCTACAGATTGATGGATTGCTTGAAACTAAATTGCAACTTGCAAGTCAGCCTTGGATATCAATTTTTCCATGTTGACGTTAGAATGACAAAGGACCGACTGGTTCTGCTTGACGACAACAACGACCTCAACAACCAGGTGCGCAGAGGCACGCTATTTGATATTACCTTGAAGATATTTTATGGAAATTTCTGAATAGCTTGTTCGAGCTTTAGCATGGTTTTAAAATACAAACTAGCACATTTATAACTATGCGCTTTATTTAGTAGATAACTAGAATAAAGAAGGACAATAATTAGGGTGTTTTGAAATTATAATACCTTGTTCTAATTTTTTATTAATTGTAGATGTACGATTCATATTGAATTATAAAAGTAAATTTGAAAATTTTTATAACACAACACATAATTTTAATGCTTTATTTTAGAAAAGGGAAAACAAACTGTTACAATGCTCTCCTGGAAAGCAAACGACATCACCTTCAGGAAAACCGAAAGAGTACGAGGTAGATATCACGCTCAAGTGAGAAGTAAAACGAACACACAATAAACAACTAAGAATAAGCACATACCAAACATGCAAATGTAACCGATAGCTACAATCATAACAAATATCGCACTGAGGAGTTGTAATATTAGTACAAAGTGGAATCACCTATGAACCAATCGCCTTTCCAGAAACAAATATGTACACCGTAGGTATGTGAATCAAAGCCGGTGACGACCAACTAACAATACTCTCTACCTACAGAAGTCCAAATGAGGAACCACTCGTCCAGAAGAGTTAAACGCACTACTTACTGGAACCATGCCTGGCTTAATTACTAGAGACCTCTACACAAAACGCATGTCATGAGATTCTACAGTAAATATACAAAACCAGCACACCATATTTACACAAGCCATTAGGGGGGGAGTTATATCACATGGCTTTAGAAACCCACAAAATTCCTCCAAACTCGGACTATCAACCGTCGGTGTTGAATATCATTATAATGAAGAATGTCCCGTACCATATCTCCTAACTTCATTATGCTACGTACCAACCCACAAACAAAACAAGCTACACAACGAAGGTACTAACCTAGGACAAATTCAATAAACTATTACAAAGAAGAGTTTACAAGGATATACAGCCAATACGAACGACAGTGGATTTAGAAACTATACTGATAAAGATCACGAAAATAATACAAGAAGCAAAGGAATAAATAGCATTCAAATCAAGAAATCAACTGGTGACAACAAATATCAAATACCAAAATATATAAAACGCAATTAAAGTCGTCAAATGCTTTCAGTTAACAAGAGACCTAGCCGTCAAAACTCTACTCATCTTTCGGCAAAAAGTGGTAAAGAGCGTCCCACCTAAATACCATCACGTAAAATTGACATCTACATCAAACAAGTACTTCATACGCAGAGCAACCTGTACAGATTAAACTATCACTTCAAGCCGAGATAGACCTGTCACAACACCACTCCAAGCAACAACATAAAACTGATGTACTATCCAAGGGTTAGCAAAAGACATTCTCGTTTAATTCGCGCATCGATTAGCAACACAAAGATCTAGAAAATCAAAAAGTAGCCCGCATACTTAACAACACACTGCTGTGGAGACGTATCTGACATAATATCACATTCCAGAAAACAAAAAGTAACCTGTGCTCAATGTGTGTCGATATACAGTATGTACCTAATAGTCGTACCTACATGTAATTTTTTCCCATTGCTCCACCCGAAGGTACTACATTGTCTAGGGAGCGAGTTTCTTTTTATCTGAAAAATGTTGAATTTTGCCAAACCCTAGCTGTTCCAAGCAAACTAGGAATCTTTAACGTGCGTGACAACACTCACACATGGGACCTCCATTTTACCTCTCATCCGAACGAGGGCGTATTTTGGGAAAAATGCTTGCTTAACATCTTTCAAGCGGAGCGTGTCGGGATTTGAACCCGGGACCTTGGGCGCAGTAGTCACACGCATACCAATTACGCCACGGAGTCGCCTCTAGTACTCGTACCGCAAACAACTTTTCGCTGTCTTACAAGGTAACCCCCTTGGAAGAGGAAGTTTTATTTGTATTGAAAGAGGTTAGGCACATCTGGAGGACTGGGAATCCTGGTGAGGTCTGTGGCAGAGGCTAAACATACTAACACGGTGAGGTGTCGTTACCGTTAGTAGAAAAACTACAACGATCTAGACTGGTAACCTGGTTCAACCTAATTAAGACTACTAACAGGACCCTTGTGAAAGCCTCAGACCGTCAAAGTCATGTGTTACATGCTGAAAATCGGCTATGTATCATTTTTGGTTTAAGTTTAGATTTGTGAGTAAATTCGCGCCAATATTTTAAAAATAAACTTGTTCATTTTCGTCACTTCGGAAAGTTGCGTCGGCGCAAGAGAATGCGCAGACGTGGAGTGATGAAGCAAGTGCGCGGTTGCCGACACGACCGGACATCAGGATTAGCCAACGAGGCGTTGAACAGTGAAGTTTACCTGTGTCGTTTTTTCTTGTCTTTTCTCTTTTAAGATGTAGGTTTCCTTTATCTCTGCTTCTTATCGTTCCTTACCTGGTTGTTCCTTACCGTACTGCTACAGACGACGAAGAGAGAAGACAAAATAATCTGGCTTTAACGAGGGTTTGTCGTAACCAAACAACACCCAAGGATCCTGAGTTTGAGCTGAAAGGAGCGTTTTAAGTGAGTACCTCGATTTATTTATCGTTTTGAGTGCCAATGGTATCATTGTAAACGCGTTTGGTATGTGATACAATTGACACGTAATTATGACGTAATAATTTGTTGCGCAATATTATGTACGTGGTTAGTATGTGTTACCAACTGTCGTAGTGGATCATAATAGTTACGCGGGACTATAACAGTGACGCCTAAACGTTGTGTTGAAAATTGTCTTCACCTTTGATTTATCTTATAAGGGTTAGTTTTGAATATATTTGTAGAAATTGGGTCTTGTTCACTCAAATAATAATAAAAAAAAATTTTAATGACTTTTAAATAGAAGAAAAATAATCTGGCAACATTGCATATGGCAACATATTCGAAGTATGGATTGCACTGGTCTTGGAGGTACAGTTTGGGGTGAAAGTCAATAAGTAGGGCGAGTAGAAGGAGGAGTAGAATAGGATGTAGCACTAGAAACGGAAGAAAGTTTGTTTGAAGCTGCATTTGCCGAAGAAGGGTATGTTTTGATAGTAGGAGCAGGATGACCTGGATGAGGAACAGAAGAGAACGTGGAGTGAGAAGCAGAAGAAGTTTGACTCCTAAAGCTGAGAACAGAAGTTGAAGTATTATTTGAAGATCTATTAGCAGTAGAATGACAGTTTGGACGGTTGCGGCGAGAAACTCTCTTATATCCGCAACCATGGCAATGGAGTACTTGAGGACGAGTACAGCGTATCGAAACATGACCAGGTTTGTCGCAATTAAAGTAGATGACCTGACGAGTAAAAGCAGAACTAAGAGGAAGAACAGTAGAACGTACGAAAGAAGTATCGGATCTACTTGTAAGCGTAAGAGAAACCTTAACAACGCGGTCATGTGAAGTAAAAGTATTTTCCTCAATACTAATAGACTTATAAGAAAATCCGGGGGTTCAAAATGTTGTATCAGTACATTGGACAACGACTTCCAGTCAGAAAACCTATGCCGATTACCACGATATCAAAGTAACGCTTTATCCTCACAAGACTAAATAACTGCAATTCTGACACATGTTGAGTTCGTAGGAGTTCTTCGACTTGTCTCAAAAAATCATGTACGGTAAGAGAAAATTTCAAATTCCACTCCCACACAGGAAGACCTTGGTAAAAAAACCGAAAAAGGAGTAGCGACTGACTTAGGCACTGTAGCAGGGGCTGATTCCCGTTCAGCAGTAACAGTATGTTGGTCGTGACTAGGTGATACGAAATTATCAGCCAGAATCTTTGCCGGTTTTAACTTCAGATATTCGTTCTTTAATTCTTGCAAGGAGTGGACGGTAGGCAAATGAGTTCTATAAAATGGATCAAGGTTACAAAACAAAACGAATAATTGAACTTTTTCACCAAAAGAACCATAGTTCCCAATCATACACGCAAAATAGTTAGTGATGCTTTCGGATGACTTCTGTCGTCTCTTACAGATCATATTAAACACCACCAACCTATGTTCAGTCATTTTTAGTAAGAATAGAAAAGAAATTGGGAGAAAGTAACTCGTAACTTAATAAAAGCGCAAGAAAAAATTATTGCAAATATAGGACAAACTAAAACATATCTGACGCCACAATAGAAAGTAGGATAGGGCTGTGGAATAAAAGAAAAATCGGAGAAAAAAACTAACTCTAGACTTGACGGGGAGAACAAAATGTACAGAGAAGGAACGAAGAGAAAGAAAAATCTTGGGCGTCAGCGTATTCAATGGACTGGGATTATTGGCGAAAACACAAGTCCAATAATCTGAAATGAGCCAACTAACTGATATTTAGCAATCAAGAACGAAAACAAAATCAAAATTTAAGAAGATCGATCCTACACAGTAAACAAAGAAAAGAAATAAATACAATTTCTAACGTAAGGGTGGAAAGCATAAGTAGTATCAGGCCAAGAAAAAGGATAATGTGGTAACTTGGGCCGTAAACAAAAAAAAATCAGGCCAGAAGTAAAACAAAAATTGGACTAGAAATTGAGCGGAACCAAATCGGAAGTTACCGAAAATCAAAATCGAAGCAAAAAAAATTAACTACAAAAAACTCGGAGCCAAAAATTAACTAAAACAAAAACGGAGCCCCACGCCAGGGCGTCAAAATTTATGCTACGTGCAGCGACGTAGTCAACAAAGAAGACAACATAGAAGAAGGAAAGAGAAATTAACCGGGCTCAGTCGGTGAGTGGGCGGGGTATAATATCTACAAAAATTAAATAAGGCCTGAAATAAAAATAAATTATTTAACCGCTCCGTACAACCTATAGGAGAAATCCCCACCTGCAGTTATACCTAAATTTAAAAACCAAAGGAAATAACACATTAACAAAAGAACTCTAATTAGCATAAAAAGAAAAAGAAACGTTATAATGGGCATAATCCCGGTTTAAGTAAGTGAGAATAAACCATGTATATTAGTATTTGCTAGCTAGTGTATTTGTATGCCAGACTTCACAATTTCGTTTAGTAATCATAATATTATGATACCTCACATAGGCTCTGATAACATATAATCTACAATTACAACTACAATGGCAATAAAGTCTTCCAATGTGCCAACAAGTTTCTATTCCATTCCCGCATTAATAGATAGTAGTTAAAATTAAGCGTAGTATAGTAATCCCATGGCAAGAGATCCCAGTATCATAAATCATTTTCGTACATACAATTAATTCGAGACCTGTATGAGCCCCAAACAGTAAAATCTAAGTGGACAGGGTCACGACACAAGCAGGAAAGAAAAATTCACCCACGTCTCTACGGTGTTGGATCTCTCGTTCGGACCGGAGCGGGCCAGATGGACCTAAGATCCTGTAACGGGTGCAGTCTTTTATACCCTAAGGAGCGGCAATTCAAGAGACTATTGTGTCCCCCGCAGGAAGCTAGAATGATTATGAAAAATATTAATTTATATACGCCAACAAGTACGAGTTTATAAAAGCATGAATACGTACCACGTTGTAAGGCGTGCGCGAAATTTTCATAAATAAAAACGGAACGAAGAATCTAGCAATTACGACGAGTGTTTTTAACATTTTAAAATATAGTAAACATAAATTCGTTATTTAGACAACCAGAGCTGCAAGTCATATTGTGGTTGTCAAAGCGTGATTACAAAACTTGCAAATACGCTGTTATCAGATAGTACGCGACCTTAGTTCGACGAGTCTTTAGATTCAAACCATAGAGAAAACAATTATACGTTATCGGAATGTTTAACAAATTAAAGGATACCTAAAACAAGATATTGACTTATTTAAATTTTATCATGACCTCGTCGTTTCCAAGCAAACAATTATTGTAAAACAGGCTTATGATGAACAGGTTAAATATACAGGATGTTGACAAAGGATTTAAGAATAGCAACGGAATTGATTTAACTGAAAAACAAATTAAAGGGAAAAGGGCTAACTAATTTATCCCGAAAATAAACGTAACAAGCTATATCAGATCAATTATTAACTGCGCCTCAGAAGTTTGAATAACATATATAAATAACACAGAGAAATCGCATAGAAGCTTTACAAAACACTATCTTACGCCTTATCGCTAGAGCTTCATGGTTTGTCCAAAATGAAACTATAGGACAGGATTAAAAAAACTAAACGATTCTAATCATCTCTTCTCTAAATCAATACCACCAATTGAAGAAAGACAACAATTTAAAAAGAAAAGACCAGGATGAGTCCTAGATGAATAAACTTTAAAGTAATTCCCAAAAACATTAAGGTGAAATTAGCAACCCGATCACCATCCAAGACTTTAAATCATACCAAAAGGCTGTCCCTAGACAGTGGTACAAAACAAGAAAAATTGCCTAGCAACAATTAGCAAACATCTACGGGTGTTGGGCGGACTACATTGGAGTTGAAAATGTCAGGATTGACAGATAAAATCGAATCTCAGATTATGCATTGTTCTAAACTTGCCGAACGTAGATAGTTTTTAATTTTTATTTAGCAATTACTTCGAAGCATTGTGTAAGACTCGTCAATTTGAAACAATTTTTAGGAAATTTTTTAATCTAGCAGTAACGATGTCGTCTTATCGTCAACGTGTAATTCAGTTATCTATAAGATGTTTTTATGTAGTTACATAAGAAACTAAAAGTCAATTGCGTTTAATATTTGCGTTTGTATTAATTGGAAATTAATCGCATTACACGTCTTTATTGCTAGTTTCTGACACAGTGACTTATCAGTTTATGAACATCTGGTGCTATAGTCTATTTTTGATATAGGAGTGATTTAATATTGCCGCTTAAAAGTACACGTCTATGATTGGTTTCTAGCAAGGTAACTTTTACACCGCTCACACAATGTATAAAGTACTAGGTGGCCTACAAATTCTCAGCCAATCCGGTCGCACGGGAACTACGTCACCTTGCTTGCCAATTTATAATGTTTGTAATAAATTCTATATGAGCAATGATTGTGATTTTCTTTCATCATCATTTTGTTATCGACCTTACTTAAGGTCGGTTTGACGCAGCTCTAACTTCTTTTCTATTCTGTGCTAATCTAAAAAGCTCTACATACCCTTTACATCCTAAATTTCTAATAATTTGACTAATATAGTTTGGTCTAGGTCTTCCTATATCCTTCTATCTTTTTCCTATCCAGCTGGCTCTACATAGATATTAGCAACCTGATGGTTGTTAAAGAACTCTAACATGTTTACATGATTACCATTTATAAGAAAATGAAATATAACCTGGTTATCCGCTTCAAAAAGGAAAAGTGTTAAATTACCAACATGCCAGACCGCTAACCAATTGTGAGTCATGTCCTGGTGACATTTAGTTAACTGATTTTTATTTTTCTTTTTGTTTTGTTTTCGAACTTACTTAAAGTCGGTTTGACGCAGCTCTAAATTCTTTTCTATTCTGAGCTAGTCTAAAAAGGTCTACATACCCTTCACAACCTACATCTCTAATAATTTGACTAATATAGCTTTGTCTAGTCCTTCCTACTCTATTTTTATTTGGTAGTCTATAATCTAAGACTTTACTAAATAGTCCCTCATGTCTTAACTGGTGCCCTATCATTCTATCTCTCCTGACCTTCAATTGTTTCCATATACAGGGATCCTCACCTATCCTTCTATAAACTTCCTCGTTTGTTACTCTATCTGTCCAACTAATCTTTAACATTCTCCTATAACACCAAGTTTCAAAAGCTTCTCTCTTTTTCTTATCAACTTCTTTAATTGTCCAAGTCTCACTACCGTATAGTAGAACGCTCCATACGTACGACTTTAAGAAACTTTTTCTATTATCTAAATTCTAAACTAATACTATTAGCTATTAGTAAGTTTTTCTTTTTTAAAAACATTTTTCTAGCTTGAGCTATTCTAGCTACTATATCCCTTCTGCTACGTCCATCCTTTGTAATTATACTACCTAAATAGCAAAATTCATCTACCTCCTCTAACTCGGTATTACCTATTTTTAATTTTGGTTTAGAACTAGGCTGTAACTCACTTGTCATTATCTTTGTCTTTACTGAGTTAATTCTCATACCATAGTTACTCTGTAGTATCTCATCTAAAATATTTAAAAACTCTCCTAACTCTTTTCTAAACTTTGCTATAATGGCTATATCATCTGCAAAACGTAACATGTCTATTTTCTGTCCCTGTACACTAATACCTATCTCTTTTCTCTCTCTAGCTAAGTTTAAAGCTTCCTCAATATAAACATTAAAAATCAAGGGAGACAGTATACAAACCTGTCTAACACCATTTCTAATCTTAGCTTCCTTTTCTATTTCATCAAATCTAATTACTACGCTTTGGTTTTTATATAGACTGTAAATAATTTTTCTATCCCTATGAGAGATTCCTATTTTTCGCAAAACCCTGAACATCACAATCCAATTAACCCTATCAAATGCTTTTTCTAAATCTACAAACGCGAAATGAGTCTTTTATTTTTTGTAACCTTTTTCGATAATTACCCTAAACATTAGTATCGGTTCTCTAGTCCCTCTGTCTTTACGAAAACCATATTGGTCTTCGCCTAAATAATTCTCAGTCAAAGCTTCTACTCTATTTTAATTATTATTGTTAGTATTTTGGAAGCATGAGAAGTTAAACTAACGTTCTAAAATTCTCACACCTATCAGCTCCTGACTTTTTTGGGATTGGAATAATAATATTTTTTTCGAAATCTATTGGAACCTCACCTGTGTCATATATTACTTTTACTAGTTCATATAATCTATCTAAAGTTTTCTGACTTGCATATTTTATTAATTCTGCGGGAATATCGTCTATCCCTGGCGCTTTATTTATTTTAAGATTCCGAACAGCTCTATCAAATTCCTCTCTTAATATTGAGAACCCTATTTCTACATCCTCTTCTTGGTCCTTCTCTAACTCATCCATATCGTCTCCCTTATATAAATCTTCTAAATATCTTTTCCATCTATCTGCTACCTCAACTTTATTTATTAGAAGCTCATTATTCTCGTCTCTAATACCATTATATTTTTTCCTATCTTCCTCAAAAAACTTTTTAACTGCCCTGTAAGCCCTGTCTGTCCTACCTACTCTTAAATCGTCTTGTATTCCCTTACAATTCTCCTCCATCCATTTATTTCTAGCTTTTCTACACTCATGTACTATCTTATTTCTAACTGTATTATATTTTTGCTTACTTTCACTATCCACTTCTCTGAAAGGTTTAAGCTTTCTTCTATTCTCTATTAAATCTAATATTTCCTTTGTTACCCACGGTTTTCTAGCTTCTATTTTTTTCTTACCTATAGTCTGTGTTGCTGTATCATGTACAGTCAGTTTTATTTCTTTCCATCTATTTTCTACGTTCCCTCCTACAGCTATCTCTTTGCTCTTATTATCTAATACTTGTTTATATTCCTCTTTTACCCTACTATCATTAAGCTTACTTAGATCCCATCCCTCTCTTTTACCCTTTCTCAATTTTTTGAATTTTAGTTTACTCTTCATTTTAACTAAGTTATGATCGCTATCTATGTCAGCCCCTGGATAACTACGACAGTTTTTAACTTGGTTTCTAAATCTTTGTTTAACTAAAATATAATCTATTTGGTATCTAGCCCTATCACCTGGCGCTTTCCATGTATATCTTCTCCTAACATGTTGTTCGAATAGGGTGTTTACAGTTACTAAGCTATGTTCCTGGCAAAACTCAACTAATCTTTCTCCTCTATCATTTCGTCTGCCATACCCAAATTTTCCTACCATTTTTCCCTCACTACCTTCTCCCACTGACGCATTAAAATCGCCCATAACTATTAAATTCTCATCTCCTTTTACTTTTCTCACTATACTATTTCTATCCTCGTATACCTTTTCTACTTCCTCCTCCTCGTACTGAGTTGTTGGCATGTAAACCTGAACTAAAACAATGTCTGTGGGTTTCGTACTCAATCTAACCATAATTATTCTATCACTAAACTGTAAGTACTCTTTAACTTTATGCCCTAATCTTTTACCTAACACTATTCCTACGCCTGCCTGTCCATTAGTTGAAGAAGTTGTAATTATTCTATAATTATCTTTCCAAAAGTCATTACTATCTGGCCATCTCACCTCACTAATACCTAAAATGTCCAGCTTTTCCTTTCTCATTTCGACTAATAAATTCGTTAACTTATCTACTCTAAGTAATGACCTTACATTCCAAGTCCCTATCACTAAATCGAACTGATGTTTTATATTCTTACGATGACGAGCCCCAAGTACCCCCTCCCGGAGATCCGAATGAGGAAGTATTTTACCTCCGGACAAGAATTTTACTTGTGAGCTCTCCATCATATGTATTTCGTGTTTTAGGCCACGCACACCTGGGAAATATTGTGATAGGCTCCCATATCTTTCCACAACGCAGTTTTTAAAGATTTTAGTAAAAAGCCGTATCCGTCATGGCCAACCCCCAACAAGTTTGTAAATTATTGAGGATCGCCCGAGACCAACCGACCCTCCTCCAATATCTTTTAGCCAGCAAGGCTGCTGCCCCTTGCTGCGCCTTTTAATCGCCTTTTACGATAAGCAGGCTTACTATAGTAGTATTCTTTATCCCCTACTATAGGGAAATGATGATTTTCTTTAAAACTTTTAAATTGAAAAAGTTGTGTTAGTCAAGGATGTAGGAATACACGTTTTGTATTCATATTTTAGTTAATCTGGTCTTTAGACTAATGTTTACTAAATAATAAATATTTGTAAGTATAATACAATTATGATAACTTCAAGTTAGCATCAAATCTAGGTGTCGTTAGATTATCAAATGGCGTATAAATTTGAAAATCGTTCATCATCATCATTAGGTCTTCAGTCCTGTGTAACATGCCTTTTTGCCTATATTTTAGCATGTTACATTTGTGCTTGGCACTATTATCATATAAATGCTTATATCCCTATAGTAGGGGATAAAGAATACTACTATAGTAAGCCTGCTTATCGTAAAAGGCGATTAAAAGGCGCAGCTAGGGGCAGCAGCCTTGCTAGCTAAAAGTTATTGGAGGAGGGTCGGTTGGTCTCGGGCGAACCTCAATAATTTACAAGCTTGTTGGGGGTTGGCCGTGATGGATACGGCTTTTTGCTAAAATCTTTAAAAACTGCGTTGTGGAAAGATATGGGAGCCTACCACAATATTTCCCAGGTGTGCGTGGCATAAAACACGAAATACATATGATGGAGAGCTCATAAGTAAAATTCTTGTCCGGAGGTAAAATACTCCCTCATTCGGATCTCCGGGAGGGGGTACTTGGGGCTCGTCATCGTAAGAATATAAAACAACAGTTCGATTTAGTGATAGGGACTTGGAATGTAAGGTCATTACTTAGAGTAGATAAGTTAACGAATTTATTAGTCGAAATGAGAAAGGAAAAGCTGGACATTTTAGGTATTAGTGAGGTGAGATCGCCAGATAGTAATGCCTTTTGGAAAGATAATTATAGAATAATTACAACTTTTTCAACTAATGGACAGGCAGGGGTAGGAATACTGTTAGGTAAAAGATTAGGGCATAAAGTTAAAGAGTACCTACAATTTAGTGATAGAATAATTATGGTTAGATTGAGTACAAAACCCACAGACACTGTTTTAGTACAGGTTTACATGCCAACAACTCAGTACGAGGATGAGGAAGTAGAAAAGGTATACAAAGATATAAATAGTATAGTGAGAAAAGTAAAAGGAGATGAGAATTTAATAGTTATGGGCGATTTTAATGCGTCAGTGGGAGAAGGTAGTGAGGGAAAAATGGTAGGAAAATTTGGGTATGGCAGACGAAATGATAGAGGAGAAAGATTAGTTGAGTTTTGCCAGGAACATAGATTAGTAACTGTAAACACCCTATTCGAACAACATATTAGAAGGAGATATACCTAGAAAGCGCCAGGTGATAGGGATAGATACCAAGATAATTTTCTGGAAAGATTATAACGAGGTACTGAAATTTCGCGGATTTGAAAATCGGGGTGAGTGCAAAATTTTGAGAATGTGTGTTGTGAGCAGGGGATTTCGCATAACTGTGGCCAGGAGAGGTTACATTCAAAGGATATAAATAGTTTAAGAGAATATGATGAAAGCCCTTATTATTTTCGATCGTCCCAAAAGCACGTATAAAAGTTAACACGAGTGTAAGTATTAAAATCATTTAAATTGTTTTGCTTAGTGGTAGCCTCTTAAATTAAAACGCGGTTAGTGTGCCGAGAGTAAGTTTTTTATTGAGGTATTACCTATAAAATTTTAATCAACTCGTGTCGGGACATTAAGTAACGTAGATTACTGTGAAAGAAGTATAATTGAAATGAAATTTGGAATTTGGTTATACCGAGAAGGCGTTTGCAGTGCAACTTGGATGGACTGCGTCTAGAAATAGAGAGAAACGACCTGGAGACCAGATAGAAAAATACATCATCTACAGAGCGGAGATCTTCCACTAGTTCCAGGTAACGATTTAAATTTGTGATTTCTATAAACTGTAAATACTGGAGTGGCGTATGAGATTGTTATTCAAGATAGTGTGAATTATTGGCATATTGAACGGAATATGTGTAAATAACTTTATTACGGTATTCAACTAGAAATTCGAAGGTGTTTATAAAGCTTTTAAACGTTCCATCAGAACGTGAAAATTTCTGTGAAGAGTACATGGCTTTGTTTTTTTTTGTATTTTACGAGTATGCACAGTAGAAGGGCATACATTATGCAGAATTAGTTAGGTATTATGAGCTCACCATACCCCACAGTTTACTTAGATTATTAAAATAAATAAATAAATTATAAAGAAGGAATTTTAGAGAAAGTATTATTCAAGGTCCATTTACTCCGAGTATATTTTATGTGTTTGATGATTAAAAAGGTAAATACTGGACATTACAAAATAAGAGTTACTAAAGTGTAACGTGTACAATAAAATATGGACAGTGTTGAGTTGCATTTGTAATTAGGAATAAATAAAAGATGGTATGTTCGTTGTGTTTTGTGGTTTTATTGGGAGTGTGCGTGAATGATAGAATATGAGTGAATATAGATATCCAAAAGGAGGTCCAACTGAGCTAGCCGGAAGCAGTTGAAGAAGGCCGTTCAACTGAGGAAGAGAGGAAAACGGTAAGGATATTTTTTGCATTATTTAAATTTTTGAATTTTTGAGTTTTGAAAATATATAAAATTTTAGAAAATAAAATTTATGGTTGGTGAGGATTTACCCGAGTTCCACGGCAATATATATATATATATATATATATATATATATATATATATATATTAATATATATCTGTGTCGTATTTCTATATTTATTTGATAAATGGGTAAAAGTAAATTTTGTTGTGAACCAATAATATGCCACGGCTTATTGAAACTTATCTCAGGTTTTTAATGAATTTAAATAACTATAAACAAACAGTGTGGGTACAAAACTGTATGCCTATATCTTAACCACTGCTAGATACAGCCCCCTCTAGTTAATTTTTAAGATACTTGCTCTAAACTGGGTGTGATCTTTACTACCAATTTTCAGAAAATAAACAAAGTTAGAATGCTTAACTTTTGATAAGATTTTTTAGATTTCAATGAATAATACAGCTTTTTAAGTGTTACAAATATAAGAACTAAGTTGTTTTATACCTGTAATTCCATTGAAGTCCGCCGGTGTTTACAATAATGGACCTTGGACTGCAAATAGACCACCAACTTGGAAGTGCACGATTACCTGTTGAATTTAAGTTTTAATATTTTGTATTTAAAATTTCACGCTTTAATTTCAGGCTTTAGAAATACTAAAAGGATGTTATAATGAAAAATGATACTCAGAATCGGCTATCTAATTTAGGACTCGTTCAACTATCACTGCGGGAACCCAGCTCAGAATATTGGAATCTCCTGGACGATTTTTAGCTCTCGGTACCTCAATTTACATCAGCTTGGAAGCCAAACACATTTCATTGGAAGAACAAATAATCTTCAGGACTACTTATGGTTGTATAAACCTTTACATTTATTACACGTTGCACCAAAAACCTCTTTTAACTAGCTTCAGCTTTTAATACTTGAATAAAAAAACACGAGAGTAGGTAAAACACATCTATTCTGTAAATTACAAATTTTATAAGCTCATTTTATTTATTTCCTATCACCTAGGAGATCTCTCAAAACAATCTTCATTTGCCTACTACATAAAGTTATTACAATTACACTCCTTGATCAATTATTTACAAACATCTCTAATTACTCTTTCAAAACCTTTCATTTGGATCACTTGGTCCTACTTTCCATTTGTTACATCTTGTTTTCAATTTTCCATTTACTTATAATTATTTTCTAATAATACTAATGAATTGTGTTTCAAATATTATGGTACCTAATTTATATAGTAAACATACATATAGTGAACATACATTAAACAAACATTAATTTTACATCCTATCACTACTTATTTCTACTAAAACATGCTAAATGACTTATTTTTTTAGATCTTGTGGTATGTCTTACTTTTACAAACAGTAGTGTCCATTCAAATAGTGAACATAAACATTTTATACAATCCACAGAAGCTTCCTCAAATGGAATTACGTTTGATTTTTATAAATTAAATTAAATAAACACCTATTTGAAATCTCAAAAAGCTCTATCACACTGAAATAGCATTCGATATTAGTTCAGTAATTAATTTTGTACGATCTTGTTTATCATTAGTTTTAAATTGGATATTTCATAAATATGAGTAGTAAATAAGTGCGTCTAACCTTGGATATTATATAGACCATTACATAACTAAAATATATATATATATATATATATATATATATATATATATATATATTACTCATATTTAGACCAGGGTAGAAAATTAAATAATCACATCAAATAATTTTAATTACCGTGTATAATGAATATTATTAGATAATACGCGTTATTAAAACCGTGAAGCATAAAAATTTATTAGTTTCATTAAACATAAGAGATTTAAATTATGTACAAGACGCTTTATATCAAAAGAAGCAGTATTAAAAGCTCTGCGTGTAATGTAATTATTCCTAAACAAATGGAAATTACGTGCAAAATTTATATTAATTAACCCTATTTTAAGTAACCGGTAGTAAAACAAAGTGTACAAATAATAATTGAATATTTAATTAGGATTCACTAAAAATTAAAGAGTATTAATTTTAATTGAAGTTAATTGAACCGTTAGTAACAGATAATATCTATAGAAACTTGTAAAAACCCAAGATTATAATACCAGAAAATAAAGCTCTTAGAATTAATATTATTTTGAACACCTGCGTAGTTTAAATATCACATACGGCGTAAATTTTGTAGATAATTAATAGTTTCAAAGAATCTTGGAGAAACCGGGGCTTAATATTCACGAGAATGTGCGATACGGGGTTATTAAACCCAGATAACAGTCCACATGGACTAAAATATAATCGATAATAAAGAATATCAATTTGCACCAATACGAACAGGTTAGAAAAGGAAAGAGAAAATGCGTCAAGCAAAGACACATATAGTAAAAGGCGGATTTAAGCAACGTCACGAGGGTCACAATTGGTTGAAAATAGGATGCAAATATCAGAGGTAGAAACAACAATTTCGGTATAAAAGTCAATTAGTTATTTCTCGGACATGCTTGCGTGCCGTGTGTTGAAATTTCTGAGATTTAAATGGGACGAGTGAAAATTCGTAAAATCGACGCGCGAGCGACAGACTGGGAACATAGAATGAGGAATTCTTTAGAATTACCGTTTTGAGGACAAAAGCGACGTGCCGGCTTTTGCTATATATACCGAGATGAATATAAACAAACCCTCTTAGACTTTTGACTATTCGATGCGTTAAAAGCTCTTACATCCGCGACTTGATTGAAGATGTTAAACAGTGCATTTTAGTTTGAGAAAATAATTTAAAATTTTGCTCGTATATTTTAGTGATTCAAAATAGTTGGTTATTTACGTGCTAACATGAATGTACTTCAGTGCACTTAGATACAAGGTAATAAAATTTAGTTTCACTGTACCAATTAGCAAAATTTACAACGACAAATGTATACACAAAAGTAGGCAGTTTTGGCGTATATTGGTGAAAGAAGTATGAAGTTATTTGCTATTTTTCGGTGGTGTTAATAATTAAATGGTTCAAATACGTGTCTGGATCCACGAAACAAGGGTCAGATATACACAGATGAATTCCGGAAAAGCCCAGAAACAACTTTAAATAAATGGTGATGGAGTAAATTTTAAAAGCGTTGAGAATTAGAAGCCGTAAATATAATCCTGTTGGAATGGTGTGATTAACTAAAGGGACGATGTACTTTGAAGCTACGAGGACGGTGACCTTCAGGTAAATTATACTATTTTGTTTGACATTTTTGTGTGTGTTGAATAACTTTATAATTGATTTACTTTAAATGGACATTAGTGAAATTGTACTAACCATAAAATTTTAATTTTAAGATGAAATTTGCTTGTTGAAGTAGAAAGGGGTATTCAGTTTTGAGGTTCGGTAATATGATGAAAATTTGAGTATGTCTTTGAGCTCAATTAGACAAACCTGGTTAATTAACGTAAAGGGGTGGTAGATGCTCCCTTTATACTCAGACTCCGGTCTGCTTATATTGTTATATTAATTAGTAGGCATCCAACAAGAACTTTAATTTTGGATGCACATTAAAATGATAATAAAATTAATCTTGAAATTCTTTTTAAAACTGAAATTTATGCTGAGTTTTAATTTTGAAATTTTAATGTATTCTGAATATTGATGTAAATAGAGTTAACGTTGATGTTTTTGGTAGGAATGTGTTGTTTTTTTATGAATGAGGAGGTTTATAACATTAGGTGAGCAGCCGAGGCGAAAAGAGGATCACAGCCGTTTATGACGCCCAATCTGTGGGACTAGAATTTTTTTGTTGAAAGGATCCAGTTCCCGCATTCAAAGGAGAATATCACAGCAAATTTTGGCGACCACAACGTGAGGGCTCGAGCTCCAAATAAAATTTTTGTTATTTTATTCCAGGAAACTGGCGATCTGAGAAAGAGAGTTTTTGTGTGTGTATAAATTTAAGAGTATTTTAGAGTGTGTGAGTGATTTGAACGTATGCAGAGAAAGGAGTGGTTAAGGAGTCAAGGAGTGGAAATTGGAAGTGACGATAGTGCATTGTGTGAGAAAATTTCGAAAATGGAAGAAGCTGGAGGCAGTAGAGATCAGTCGAGGACAGAATCAGAGGATCAAGGAAACGAGATGATAATGAGGATGCTTGAAAGAATGAATGAGACGTTAAGTGGGGTTAGAGAGGACTCAAATCGAAAATTTGAGCAAATGAGTGAAGAATCGAACAGGAAGTTAGAGGAGATTAGTCAGAAAATAGATAAGACGAATCAAGAAGTTTCAGAATTTAAAATAGTCTTACCGTAAAGATGGGAGAAGTTGAAAATAGGGTTGATAAAATGAGCGTGATATTACAGGTCTTCGACAGGAAATGGGACATTTAAGGTCCGAAGTACGCATTTTTGTGAAGAAGAGATTAATATAAAATGACTGAAGTGACGGACTCATGTAGGGATCAGTTAGGCAGGGTAGAACGCGAAGTTAGTAGTATCAAATACAACATGTCAAATTTAACGGGGGATGGTCCCAGATTTTCTACAGGTGGAGTATCATTGGACCAACACATGAAGTTTTATGGCGATAACAGGGTAAATCCACAAATTTTTATTAATAGTGTAAGAAATCTAGTGGAAATTTATTTGACGAACAGACTAAACTAAATACGATAAAGGCTTTATTAAAGGACAATGCGGAGGCATGGTACAATTTAGTAGGACAGGACATAGACACGTATCAGGACTTTGAAAACAAATTTTTACAACATTACTGGAGTGATCACAAACAGGATCAGATTAGGGACGACTTGATTACAGGAAAATTTAAGGAGAGTTTGCCGGTTCTAGGGAGCAATATGCCATCCGCAAATACAGTGTGGCCAAACAACTGAATCCACCATTGACGGACAGACAGATAATCAAGTACCTATCACGACATTTTGAACTGGAAATTAGACAACACGTGGCCTTACAAAACATCACAGAACGGGAGACGTTTTGGAATACTTACAGAGATATGACGATGTATGTGTTGGACGGACAAGAGATACGAGAACGAAACGTTAACACAGTTAGGTTTGACAACAGGACACCGAATTATCCGAGACGGCCTGACTACAACAGAAATTTTCGACCGAATTGGGAACGACGAGGACAGGAATACAGGAGCAATAGTGCGACTAGGGGACCGACGCCAAGACCTAGTTACACGCGACAGAACAGTTTACCGGAAGTAAACAGGACTGTGACCAGCACGCCGAATAGAGACAGGGACACGGATATTAACACGAGGAGGACGTACGCACAGGTTGTAGAAGGGCAACCAGGACCAAGCACGGAAAACAGGATGGGACAGGATTTTTAGAACGCGACAGACCACTAGATTTCTGTGTAAATGTATATGAACATCCACGTGAATTTTTCAAAATTGAGGAGGAAGTAGAGCCAGAAACTGTAGAAAAATTATGTTTGCCAATTATTAATTTAGAAATTTTTGAAAATAATGTAGAAGTATTACTTGATACAGGGGCAGAGGCGAGTTTAATATCGGAGGAATTCGTCAGCAAAATTAGGGATAAGGTTTGTGATAGAATTATGCCTATAAAACGTAGCCATTTAGTAGCTCCAAATAAAAGGAAGTTTGCTGTAGTAAATAGTGTTGTGGTGCTTAGGATAGATATAGGAGGTTTAAGCTGTGAACAGGAGTTTGTAATTGTACCTGGACTGAAGTTTCAGAGCATTTTAGGTGTTGACTGTATGATGAAGTTAGGGGTTTTGATAGATATGGAAAGGACGGTAGTAAGGATTAAGGATAGGGTAGTGCCATGGAAGGGCAGTTATGAAGTCACAGAGGATGACACTGGGTTTAGTATTAATGTAGTAGAGGTAGAAGATGATGAAGGTAAACAGATCAACACGATAAGATGTCCAGAGGATAGGATAGTAGAGGTTCAAGCTTTAATACAAAAACATGCAGAAGTAGTGGGGGTAGAAGCAGCATATCAGGAGCAGGTGAAGGCGAAATTAAGTAAAGATGGCAAGTTTGTTTTTAATCAAGTAGATTTAAGGGATTCATTCTGGCGGATTCCATTACACAAGCATTCTAGCAGGTACAGAGGATTTTCCGTAGAGGGAAAATTTGATAATTTTAAAGTAGTATCGTTTGGTTTGTCGGCAGAAAGGGAAACAATAATAAATGAGAAACAGACAAGTGTAGGGCATGAAGAAGAAGCAATATGTAAGAGTCAGGATAATAGGGATGATAAGTTTATGGTATGTGAGATAACAGGGATGTTAAGTGTAGATATAGAAGGGGGAGAAATAGGGATGAAGAGTATTAGGTTGGTGAGAAGAAAGACTTGGAGGGTCAAGAAGAGAGTTAGATTTAAATAACTTGATGAACAAAGAATAGAGATAGGTGAATTTTAGTATAGTTATAGAAAATAAAGCTAAGTATAGGATAAATATGGGAGATAATTAGAAATAGGTTTAGGATGAGAATAAAGAGTAAATGTAGGAAGAAAATAAGATAGGTTAAGTATAGATATTTCATATAAGATTAGTGGAGAGTTAGGAATAAAGTTAGGAATAGGATAGGTATATAGGATTAGGTAGGGGGAAGTGAAGTATAGTGAAGATTAGTTAAAAGTTAGGAATAGGATAGGTATATAGGATGTATATAGGATTAGATGGATGAGTAGGATGAAGGTAGGGATAATTTCAGTTTAATTGGTTGAAAATAGGATGCAAATATCAGAGGTAGAAACAACAATTTCGGTATAAAAGTCAATTAGTTATTTCTCGGACATGCTTGCGTGCCGTGTGTTGAAATTTCTGAGATTTAAATGGGACGAGTGAAAATTCGTAAAAATCGACGCGCGAGCGACAGACTGGGAACATAGAATGAGGAATTCTTTAGAATTACCCGTTTTGAGGACAAAAGCGACGTGCCGGCTTTTTGCTATATATACCGAGATGAATATAAACAAACCCTCTTAGACTTTTGACTATTCGATGCGTTAAAAGCTCTTACATCCGCGACTTGATTGAAGATGTTAAACAGTGCATTTTAGTTTGAGAAAATAATTTAAAATTTTGCTCGTATATTTTAGTGATTCAAAATAGTTGGTTATTTACGTGCTAACATGAATGTACTTCAGTGCACTTAGATACAAGGTAATAAAATTTAGTTTCACTGTACCAATTAGCAAAATTTACAACGACAAATGTATACACAAAAGTAGGCAGTTTTGGCGTATATTGGTGAAAGAAGTATGAAGTTATTTGCTATTTTTCGGGGTGTTAATAATTAAATGGTTCAAATACGTGTCTGGATCCACGAAACAAGGGTCAGATATACACAGATGAATTCCGGAAAAGCCCAGAAACAACTTTAAATAAATGGTGATGGAGTAAATTTTAAAAGCGTTGAGAATTAGAAACCGTAAATATAATCCTGTTGGAATGGTGTGATAAACTAAAGGGACGATGTACTTTGAAGCTACGAGGACGGTGACCTTCAGGTAAATTATACTATTTTGTTTGACATTTTTGTGTGTGTTGAATAACTTTATAATTGATTTACTTTAAATGGACATTAGTGAAATTGTACTAACCATAAAATTTTAATTTTAAGATGAAATTTGCTTGTTGAAGTAGAAAGGGGTATTTAGTTTTGAGGTTCGGTAATATGATGAAAATTTGGGTATGTCTTTGAGCTCAATTAGACAAACCTGGTTAATTAACGTAAAGGTGGTGGTAGATGCTCCTTTATACTCAGACTCCGGTCTGCTTATATTGTTATATTAATTAGTAGGCATCCAACAAGGACTTTAATTTTGGATGCACATTAAAATGATAATAAAATTAATCTTGAAATTCTTTTTAAAACTGAAATTTATGCTGAGTTTTAATTTTGAAATTTTAATGTATTCTGAATATTGATGTAAATAGAGTTAACGTTGATGTTTTGGTAGGAATGTGTTGTTTTTATGAATGAGGAGGTTTATAACATTAGGTGAGCAGCCGAGGCGAAAAGAGGATCACAGCCGTTTATGACGCCCAATCTGTGGGACTAGAATTTTTTGTTGAAAGGATCCAGTTCCCGCATTCAAAGGAGAATATCACAGCAATATATATATATATATATATATATATATATATATATATATATATACCTTAATAATTAAGCTCAAAATGTTTTTTTCTAATTTTTCTACACCAACAAAACCGATCAAGGAATGGTTCTTTTCCTAAGTTTTTCTACTAATACACTTTAACACCCATTATCACTGTGACGTCAATTAAAAGTTTAAGCGAATGAACTATGCGGCATGTCATAATACTCTCGGTTACTCGATGAAGCCCGTATAATAAATGTAGTGAGACTTCTTAACGTTGCTCTATAAAACCTTGATGCTTCAAAAAGTTTGTAAAAACTTTGATTTAGTTAGTGCCAAGTTAACTCATTCCTTCTTCGTATTCTTTTTTTGCAGCTTTGTACCTATCACATGTTTTCCTAGAAGCCTAAGCATTAAAAACACAAGCATCTTTATTGTAGCTTTCAAACGACCACTTAATTAATTTGCCAAGTTTACAATATTTTTGCCTTACTTTTAATAAGTCCTACCAACTGCAGACGTTTATTTTAATAACTCTATCGTACAATTTAAGGTTATAATCTATTTCAGTCATCTACATATAGCCGCCTCATTAACGCTGTATATGAGTACGCCGCTCGAAAAATCTAAAATAAATGTTATTAGTTTCTAGTTAATATAAACATCGATTAAATATAATAATTCGTGCAAACTGATATCATTCTAAAGGCTTAAAAAACTCAAGTTAAGAGCTCATCACAGTAGCGGCCATCTTTTCTATTAGGCACCCAAATTAAAAACGGTTTTAATAAAAGTTATTTATTAAATAATTGTCTATGTGGGAAAGTCATTTAGGTTTTTTTAACTGAAAAAAATTTTTTTTGCTGATAATAGAGCGATTTAAACAAAACTAGTAACTTTCCCAAATGCGGGAATAATTTTTATGAATTTTCCTCAAAATTGCACACTTCAATTTACTTTATTTATCGAATAAATCAAATATTAGTATTTTTTAGAAAAAAGCGTCTGTAATGTGCTGCCGTGGAAAAATTCAGAACTTCCATATCACACACTATTGCAGAACAAAAATGGTCTGAATACATGCTATACATAACAGAACACAGCAAACATACAGGAAACGCTATACTATTGGAATCAAACTATCATTATGAGAGTTTTCGACTATAGTCGTAATTGCTCGCAAATCTATTTATAACTTTCATTATGGATATTATTTAGGCCTCAGCAATTATAGAAATGAGTTGTTCTTCATAACTTTGGATTTATATAAATTTTTGTTCGGCTTCCTATTTAGAGAATTAAGTAATTGGTATTCCCCCAGTTTAGAGGTAAATAATAATGAAAAACTGCATTGCAATAGTGCTCTATATTTTTTTAAAAAAATTTGAAATAATATACTATATAATTGATGAAAAACTGGCTTGTAATATGGTGAAAGAATGGGTATAGTGTAAGACTTGTAAAAAAGAATAAACACAGAATTGTTTAATTTTTATGCCGAAGTTGAATTAATGTTTTGGAATAAATTTAAAAACGACCGTCTCACACCAGTAATGCTGTGGCTGCAATGATAGGTTAGGTTACTGTGAGAAATAGATATTATTTTTAAAAAACACAAATCACTTAACACGCATATCAGAACAGTTGTTCTACAACTATTGCATACTGTTCTGATATGCGTGTTAAGTGATTTGTGTTTTTTAATAATAATATCTAATTTGTTTTTTTTAATAGTAATATCTAATTTGTGTTTTTTAAAAATAATATCTATTTCTAACAGTAACCTAACCTGTCATTGCAGCCACAGCATTACTGGTGTGAGACGGTCGTATTTAAAAAGTCACCAGTAATATTTCGTTCATATTTAGGGTTGTGTAGTAATAAGGAATAATGTGTTAAAAATTCTTAGCGTTAATTTGAATTTACAAACCATGTTTAGTTAAGTTTTTTTACCCTGAAACTTCTCTAATACACGTAAAAGACTTTTGTTCATTATGGTACAAATTCACCATTCACATACTCTCTTACGCAATTGCTTTGGAACAAAATATGACAAGCTGCATGCAAAATGTAAATAAATAAAAGCAAAACAAACTTTGGACTACTTAAAAATGCAAGACATGCATTTTTATTCTACTAGAGGAATGTTTACTGTGTCCGATTTAGTACACTTTGTTTATTATTTCGTCGTTAGAAAATGATAAAGGAACGAAGTGTGATAAGAAAAGAAACTAAACTAATATTTCTAGCTTTTCACAAACTGTAATCAAAACCCACTTGACACTTTACCTAATCATGTTTTATTAGAGATACGCTTAAACCATTATTCTGTTTTTTCCATTTATTGGCCAATTAATTATATAACAGCTTTGTCAATTGCATATTAGAAATTGTAAAATAACTGTGCGAATGTTAAATCTTGTAATTTCGTGTTCCCTAATAATTTTTTTTACATTAGATATCAGAATTTCAAAGGTTTTCACTGGTTATAAATGTTAGAGAATATGCATAATTAAAATATCTGTGAGGTTTATAACTGGACTAATAAGTTCCACAACACGCCACCTATATGTGCTCCCTGACACTTCATAAACCAAGTAGGCGGAGTATTAAACTTCATACCCTTTTCTAATAAATATCTGCATCTCAACATTTCGTCCCGTCCTATGCTACCTCACCCTAACCCGCGCTTTTACAGCAGATGGTTGGTAACCTGCTGTGATGAGCTCTTAAGGTTTGTTTAGTTTAAAGATGGAGGTAGTATAATAAGGAGACGCTATCGCTATCACAATGCTTTCCTTAATGAGAAAATGGTATCAAAAGAATTGGCTAAGCATGTACCCAATATGGCGATTTGCCAGGGTCATATTCGAATAATTCCCTTGAGAGACCCTATTCCAGTTGTTACGTATCAGCTGACTTTAACTAGCGGTGGGGATAATGGTGATGGCACAAGTTCCGACGCTGCAAATCTTTCGGAACTAAAAAAAACGAAATTCATGTTATCGTACTAACAATTGCATGAGATCCCTTCCTGATCAGTGCTAAATTATTGAAATGTATTAAAAACTCAATCGTGTATACAAGTGACGAAAACAAAGACTCAACATGGCTGGCATGATACCACTTTTATTACGTAACAGTGTCTACCTACTATACTACCTCCGCGGGTCAGACATTGTGTAGAGATATTTCACTTTATGAAAAGCTCAACATCTTATGAGCATTGCGCACAAAACAGAAATCGATTTGGTAGAATTTACTATACAGGATCCAGAAGCTCTCCTGCTAAACGAAAGCCACACATACCAGACCATATTTTATGTCGATTTCGCCCCAATTACTTTGATTCAAAAATCATTCCTAAGACAGCTAACCTTTGAAAATGGTACATTTGCCAGTTTTTAAAAATATCTTACAAATATTATACATATTATTCAAACTTGACAAAATAATTAATCCACTGTTGACAATTCGACTACTGTAAATACGATTTATTTATTAAAATCACAAGCATATCGTTTGGGGAGGCTAATAGACATTTTGAATTACAATTTTTTATTTTCAAATTTTTAGTATATTGTAGCGTCGTTTAATCCACCTCTGACCAGAATAATTACATTGAAATGTAAGCGAGGATTTTGTATACAAAGAATGATTAATAGGCCAGACCCTTGAAGACGGTGGACTTGATTGGCAGATACAAAAGTTTTGCATTTAACAGCTTTACGACATTGCAATAGTTATATTTGAGATATTATTTGCATATTTTGGTATGTTCTCACACGATTGTATAAAATATAAATTGGCATGATGAGCGTTAATTAGTTCATTTCTAACTTAAGCTTTGATTACAATTTGCGTTCGAATATAAGGTTTTGAAAGCTGTAATATAAATTAGTTGTGCAAATAATTTGAACAGCACGCATTGAGACGAACAAACAGTTACGCTCGTGAGGATGAACGAAAATCTAGACCGAGCAATTATTGGCTCATGTCTCCGTACAGCGGCACAGGTAAAGTGGGACTTGCGGCCACGGAAAAGATTTAAGGTGATCTATTCGAGTCATCGGAGTACTACCAAGCACATTGCTTAGCAGCTGACCTTCATATGTCCAGAGGACTTGCCCTAATGTTTAAAAATAAACTTGGTGGTCTGGATGAACTTCACCTACAACAACCAGAAGTTGGAAAGCTTATACATTATAATTTGAATAAGGACCGCTATGCCTGCAGCCACGTCCACAATGCTCCACCGTAGGTACTACATTGGGTAGAAAAGCTTATACAGCTAAAGAACTGATATCGTGGCATCTACCACCCGATGACTAGGCAACAGCCTTCTGGTAAATCGAATTATCAGGATCTGTAGGAGGAGTTAGTATTCCTCAAAGATCAAATGATCAAATTTGAAGACAAAATAGTGTTGGGCTCGATGGATTGGACTGGAGGGTGGTACTAAATATGCTAAAGGTACTGTTCCAGAAAGCGAGGAGTCAGATCTTGGTATGTGGTTACAATCCACACGGTACGGTGACTACTTTGAAAAGTATCGATTGCTACTTCTATCAACGAGCAAATTGCAAACGCGGTTTGTACTGTCCTTGCCACCTGAGAGACTTCCAACATGCAGTCCACAGAGTGTACTGGGGCAGAACAGCTTTAAGAAGAGGGCAGTGTAACGCTGTTTAATCTACCTTTGACTAGTATAATTAAAGTGGTATGTTAGCGAGGCGATTGTACACAAAAGATTAGTGATAGACTCTCATACGGAAGATGGACTTTATTGACAGGTACAAGAGTTTTGCATTATTAAGATTACAACAGGTGCATTTAAGGTATTATTTGCATATTCTGGTATGTTCTCGAACGATTGTATAAAATATAAATTGCCGTGAGGATCGTTAGTTAGCTGAGTTCTAATTGAAGCTTTAATTACAGTTTTCGTTCTAATATAAAGCTTTGACAGTCGTGACACAACATAATGGTATATATAAATTCCACCAAATGAAATAAATTACTGTAATGATCGATATAAATTTATAGTTGAGGTTTGGATAGTTACTTATAGTGCTTCAATACTAAGTTAATTAAAAAGATAGCATCTTAGTGTTAAGAAGTTAGTATTTGTTCTATTGGCGATTAGCTGGAAGTAAATTGTTGTGAGAGCTTTTAGAAAATTTTACTGTAACTACGATAATACGCGTGTTGACACAATGTGATGTCTGCCCAGTGCTCTGAATATCAACGTGAAAAAATTCAAGCAGAAGCGGGTAAACGGCGGGAGTAACTATAACTCTCTTAAAGAGAGATCGTGACGCCAATGGACTGGGTATGGAGGCGGCGGAGGCCGGAAACTCGTGGGCGCCATCCCCGACCTGCGCCAATAGGCAGGCACCGTCGTCCGAACATTCCGTATCGACCATTTGACCCAGTACTTCTCGCCGTTCATCTGGACAACCTCCAGCAAGTGGGGTTTCCTCGCCACACCAGGCCCACCTGCAGCGTATAGTTCTCTATCACTACAGGGCACAGGTGTAATTCCGGTAAATGGAACTGGAGTTGGAGGAGTCTGGATCGTGCCGTCAATCGCCATCAGACAGGGAGGATGGCGTTAGAAGACCCGTTGGTTCCCGAAGACACGCGAGTTAAGGTTCGGGCCTTTGGAGCTGTGTTTTTAAAAAACAACTTCAAACACTTAACAAAAATTTAATAGCTTAAACAGAAATTACAATGAAATTTAGAATAGCTGGTTCATAATAACTTTAATAAAAAATAATTAATTGTACTGGGCGAGTAGTCTAGGTAGACAACAATGCAAAAGCTGTAAACTCAGACTGACTGCCGGGCATTGAGCTCCCGGGCTTTTTATAATAACCTGCCCCTCACACGGCTTGTGGGAACTTGCAGATCTCATGTCTGCTTTACACTTTGTTACAATGTATCAATCTTAATTCTAAGTAATTGCGGTCTGTTGACCGCCTGTGACCTGCCACCTGCAGTATCACTGCCCTCACGGATGCAAAGTTGCATGTCCGTTCACATGAACTGTCGATAACCTCTCTGGGTTATCCTTGTATTACAATGTTGCATTGAACTTATACTTTACTTAACAATTTCTAATAATTCCTATTAGATTCAATATATCAATATATATATAGGTAATTGGGGGATACATAACTCCTCCCACCGTAAATCAAAAATTAAGGTTTTTCTTAATTTTTAAATACATAAAATTCATTATTCAAATTCACTTAAAATTCATTGTTTCTAAGGGTATACTTATTGTTTCCTTTTTTCTCTTTGTTTCCTTATATCTAGAACTGTTTCCTTCATTCTTATATCTAAGGTACATTTTGTAAAATACATATATAATTACAAAAATTATTAAAATGATCAATACAATTGTCCAAACACTTATATTATTATAATGTAACTTTGGCGTTTGAGTTCACTTAATTGTTCTTTATAACTTTCCACTAATTTCACGGCGTGGTTGAGATCGTCTAAGTCTAGATGCTCTAGCTTCATAGGTTTCTTGATTAATTCTTCGTCTTCTTGTTGTATCTTGAACTGTAGTTCCGGTAGGTTTGCAAGTTTCTTTGTTGCTATGGGATCTTGATAAACTCTGATTACTTCGTCTTTCAATTTCACATAACAGTCTTCTTTGAGGGTAATTAGTTTGCTTCCGATTAATGCTTGGTTATTTTCATCTTGGTTGCAGTGGATGGTTGCTATTACTTCTGTTGGGAAAATTGCTATCCATTTGTTATCTGTAAATTTTTGAATTTTCATATTAGTTATTTGCACTTGTTTGGTTTCACAGTTTGCGTAATGATTTGAGAATTTTAATAGTTGTACTTCACAAGGGCTGTCTTCTTGAATGGTTGTTGTCGTCATCGATTGACATAAATATTGGTTTGGTGTTACTTCAGTACATTTTTCGTTTGTATAACCATATCTCAGTTCATTTAGGGATAGGAATTTGGTTTTGGGTATGATTACTTGGTATGTGCTAGTAACTTTTGTTGGAAAAGCAAATAAATGATAATAATGATAATTGTTAATTTCTACTATCGGGATTTCTATTAAAAATATTATTTCGTTATTCTTAATGTAGCCTTTTACTATAACTATCTTTTCAAATATTAGAATGTTTGTCTCTGTTACATCAAAAGGTAATTTACTGTTAATTATAAGTGATCTAATTTTTGTTAATTCGTTTAATAAATCGGTTGGTTCAATAATACTAAAGTGTAGGGTATTTAATTTTGCAAATGTTAATTGGGTTTTGCATACTGCCTAATTTAATTGGTAGTATACCGGGGTTGTTTTTTATTTATTGTTATATTATTACCTGGTTGTCCGTTCTACCTGGGCGGAGGTTGACGGTAAGGGTGATGATTGTCCATCTGAAATTACAGGGTGTCTTAGGTTTTTCAAATGAATGTACTTTGTTATTTTACCGTTGTCTACTACTGCTATGTTTTTATCTGATATTTTCTTAATTTTAAATGGTCCTAAATTTCTGGGTGCCGTTTTAAGTCGCTTGCTTTGAAAGTTTTTCGCATACACCCTTTGTCCTATTGAAAATTTATTTGAGTCGGTATTTTTATTTCGGGTTGTGGTGATACATCTTTATCGTTATCTAATTTATCTTTTACCTTGTCGTAAGTTATTTTTAGTTTTTCTTTGTGGTCTTTCGCATATTGTTGATATACTTCCTTGTTGTAGTGTATGTCATAGGGATTTCGTGAATCTGAATGTCCTAAGGTTAATTCTAAGGGTGTAAAATTTGTCGGTGAGTGAATTGTGTTATTATAGGCGATTAGTGCGTATGACATTAAATTGATTATGTTCCTTTTTATAATTTATTCTTAATAATCGAATTTGTTCTAACAGAGTTAAATGTAGTCGTTCAATTAGTCCGTTTGATTCAGGGTGGTTTTCCGTTATGAAATGAATTTTTATTTTGTGGAGTTCTAAAGTGTTTTGTATTGTCTCATTTTTAAATTCGCTACCATTGTCTAGAGTTATTGTTTCGGGTGTTCCGTAAAATGTGAAATATTGTAAAAATCCTTGGGTCACGTCATTGCTATTTTTTGATGTGATTGGTATTGCTTGGCCTATTTTTGTGAATGCGTCTATAATTGTTAGATAGTTTTGTGCTTCTACTACTAGAGTATCGGCATGTAGTTTTTGAAATGGTTTGTCGGGTGTTTTGGTTAACATTAAAGGTATCTTTGGGGGTTTCCTATCGTATTTCGCTCTGTCACATAGTTCGCATTGGTTAATAAAATCGGTGGTCAATTCCTTCATGTCTTTAAAATAATAACGTCTTACAAGTTGCTTTATAGTTTCGTTAATTCCACGATGGTTGGTTTTTCCTTCGTGTTGATTCCTAATTACATCGTTTATTTCGTCAGGGTCGTCTAGTGTTATTAATTTTCTAGTACATCTGATGAGTTCAGGGCCAGAGTTATTGAATAATTTAATGTATAATTCTGAAAATCTTTGGTATAAATGTTCGGTGTTGAAATAAAAATAAAATCGTTTTTTCTCGGGGTGTATTCTTTTAGAATTTTAATTATTTGTTCCTCATTGTCATCTTTAGTTATTTGAATTTGGTATATCTTTTTGTTATCTACTTTTGTATATTTTACTGGATTGGGGTTATTTAAAACTTCGGTTATTATAAATTGGTTGGGTTTCATATCGATTGCTTCGTTTAAAATTTTAATCGCGTTTTTTGGTTCTTTGTTTTGTGTCGAATGTATCGTGTCGATCTCGTCTGGATCTTCCCTTATTTCTGCTTCGTCTACGTTTCCTATAATGGATTCCGTTTCTAATGCATTGAGTTGGATTCTGCTTAAAGCGTCTGCGTTGTTGTTATAAATTCCTTTTATATTTCTCCATCTTTGTAATTTTGAATTCGGTTCTTTCAGTTTGCATAGCCATACTAGTAGTCTATGATCGGTGTATATGTAAAATTTTCTTCCGTATAAATAAGGTCTAAAATATTTTGTTGCCCAAATTATGGCTAATAATTCTTTTCTATGGTACTATATTTTGTTCGGTTTCATTCAGGGTTCTGGATGCGTAGCTGATGGGTTTATCGCTACCTACTTTTCCTTGGCTCAATACTGCGCCTAATGCTACATTCGATGCGTCTGTCGTCAGTATAAATGGTTTTGTAAAGTCTGGGTATTCTAATACAGGGTGATTCGTTATTATGTTTTAATTTTGTCTACGGCTTTAATAAATTCCGGGTGTGTTCAATTTTGTTTCCTTTTTAAACAATTTGTCAGGGTTTGGTTATCTGAGCGTAACCTTTAATGAATTTGCGGTAGTAACCACTAAGTCCTAGAAATCCTTTAATTTCTTTGGTTGTCTTTGGAAATGGGTAATTTAGAACTGCATTTGTTTTGTCTGGATTTGGCATTACTCCTTGGGGTGTTATTACATGACCTAAAAATGATACTTCTTTTGTAAAATTCACTTTTGTCTAATTGTACTTTAAAATGTGCTTGTCTAAGTCTTTCGAATACTTCTTTCAATCTTTCTATGTGTTCTACCAATGATGTGGAATAAACTATGATGTCATCAAGGTATACAAGGCATTTTTCATTGTGTATTCCTCGTAGTATATTGTCCATGACTCTTTGGAAAGTAGCGGGTGCGTTCTTTAATCCAAATGGCATTCGTTTGTATTCGTAATGTCCTCTAGGTGTGCTGAAGGCTGTTTTGATATGTCTTTTCTTCCATCTCTACCTGATGGTATCCTGATGCTAGGTCTAATGTTGTAAAATATTGGCATTTGCCTAATTTGTCTAAAATTTCGGTTATATTTGGTAGTGGATATTTGTCATCTACCGTTTTTTCATTTAACTTTCTATAATCTATTACCATTCTGTACTTTCTCTTTCCGGTTGCGTCTAATTTCTTAGGTACTATTAACACGGGGCTGCTCCATGGTGAATTGGAGTGCTGGATTATGTCTTGGTCTAATAAGTCTGCTACTTGTCTGTCAGCTTCTTCTTGGCTTGCATGAGGTAGTCTATATGCTTTTGTACAAATTGGCTTATCGTCTGTTAACTCGATATTATGTTTTACTGTGTTGGTGAATGTTAATGGTATTCCTTCGCAATGGAATATGTCGCGGTATTCAAAACATAAGTTTTTAATTGCTCTTTCTTCTTCTTGATTGATGTCGGTATTGAAGCGGATGTTAGTTAAATTTTCTCTTAACATTTCGTCATGTTCTATTGGGTTGTAATCGTTTTCTAAATTTTCGTCTATTTCCATTTCGTTAAAATTTAGTTCTTCTACGTTAATTGGGTCTGTCAATGATAATTCTACGGGATAGTCGTTTGAATTTAATATTGTTGTGGTTGCATAGTTATCTTTTATTTGTACTAAGGCAGTTGGGGTTTCTACTCCTTGTTGAAATGTCATATGATTTATTATTCCTAAATTTTTTGTTAGATTTTACTGGGATTTTTATTTTACTTTCCGTTCGGGGTTCTATAGTGTATTTTTGTTCAATTTGTGTGTTTTGAAATTTAATTGGGATTTTTCCGTATTTTGTCCTTAATAAGCGATTTTTAATGTCAATGTTGGCTCCTAATTTTCTTAGAAGGTCCATTCCGATTAATCCGTCATATTTGTCGTTAAATTCGAATACACAAAATTTATGTTTCATTTTAACATTAAATGTTCTCGGTAAGGGTATATTTGCTACGAATTGGTGTATTGTTGTTTGATGGGCTGTTTTAATTTTAAATGGTTCTCTTTCTACATAATCTAAATAATGTTTTTGTACGGTTCTGGGGCTAATTAATGTTTTTGATGATCCGGTGTCGATTAATAGTTTGAATTTGGCGTGGGGTATTTCTATGTATGGTAATACTAAGTGATTTATGTTATTTAAGTTTATTAAGTTTGGTTGTCTATGAATGGGTCCATTTGAAAATTTGAATTCGAGTTTTCGTCGTCTTACTCCTCGTAAGTTTTGCATTGTTCGTCACGTTCGTAAGTTTCTGCATGGTTTGATTCATTGTTCGTAGGTGTCTCAATGTAATTATTCTGGTCAGTGTAAAAATTTTCTATTTCTTGATGGAATAATTCCTCTGATGTAAAATTGCGTTTCTGATGAGGGTTTGGTCGGATATGTGTTATTTTTGTATTTTGTCTGGTGTTACCAGATGAGGTATCCATTGGTGTTGGTTTGTAATAATTATTAGGGTTGTTATTATTATTAGTCATTGGTGTATTTCTATTGGGGTTTGCGTTGAATGCTGGTCTTTGTTGGTTTAGGTTTTGATTAAATCTTGGTTGGAATGCGGGTCTCGTAAAAGTTGGGTTAAACGTTGGTTTTGAAAAATGTTTATATTGATTATTAAAATTCGTATTATTGAAACTTGGGTTATTAATTCGCGGTTGATTTGTTTGTGCGTTAAAGGGTGTGAATTTTTGTTGAGGGATTGCTTGTCTTGTGGCTTGTATGGTTTTTATTGGTGAATAACTTTTATTCGCGTTGGGATTATATAGTCTGTTGCGGTAATACATTACATTTTCTTCTTCTATGACTAGGTTCATAGCTTCTTCTAGATTTTGGGGTCGTTGGAATCTGATTTTATCCGATAGTCGTTCTGGTAAAGCGTTTATGTATGTGTCTAGTGCCATTTCGTCATACATTTTTGTTTTTAAATGTCTAACGTTTTGATCGGGTTCTTCGATTTTTAATTTTGTTAGTATTAAACTTCTCACGTCTTGGCATTTCATTCCGAATTGGTAGGGGGATTGATTGTATTCCATTCTAAGGTTTATTAGGGCTCGTACCAGGCATTTTATGTTACGTTAATCTCCAAAATATGCAATTAGTAGCTGTTTAAATTGTTCCTATTCTTGTAAATCGTCCCTACTGGCGATTAAGGTTAGTGCCCTTTCGGTTAGTTTACTTATTATCAAGCGTATAAGCAATGAATTGCTTTCGTTATCTCCGGGTTTGTAGAAGGTTTTTAGGAACATTTCAGATGCTCCAATGAAATTTGAGAGATGTGCTTCCGTGCCATCATATATCTGTATTGTCTCCAAATAGAGTCGCATGTCTGTGCTACTCATGTTGGTTAAGGGTTGTTTTCGATTTTGGGAAATTTAAAAAAAATTATTATTTTTTTTTGAATTGAGGTTTATTTCGCTATTTTTATTGTTATTTTTGCTTCGGATTTACTAATTTTCCGTTTGGGTTGTGAAATTTCAAATTTTGTAAAAATTGGGGTTGATTTTCTATTTGTAACGTTAATTATGCTTTGGATGTGTTAATTTTCCTTTTGGATTGGATAATTTCCAATCTTGCAAAAATTTGGGTTGGTTTTGCTATTTGTAGCGTAATTATGCTTGGGATGTATTAATTTTTCTTTTGGATCGAATAATTTCGAATTTTGTAAAAATTGGGGTTGGTTTTGCTGTTTGTGATGTTAATTTTGCTTTGATTTTATTAATTTTCCTTTTAGATTGAATAACTTTGAATTTTGTAAAAATTGATGTTGATTTAGCTATTTGAAACGTTAATTTTGGTTTTGGTTTGTTAATTTTTCATTTAGATTGGGTAATTTTGAATTCTGTAAAAATTGGGGATGATTTTCCTATTTGAAACGTTAATTTCGGTTTGGGTTTATTAATTTTTCAATTAAGTTAGGTAATTTCAAATTTTGTAAAGATTGAGATTTATTTTGCTATTTTCAGCGTTAGTTTTGGTTTGGATTTGTTAATTTTCAGTTTAGATTGGGTAAATAAAAATTTGGTAAAAGTTGAGATTTATTTTGTTATTTTTCAGCGTTATTTTTGGTTAGGATTTGTTAATTTTACGTTTAGTCTGCGTCGAGTTATTTTTAGAATCGTAGTCGCTGTTATTTGTATTTAATTAAACAGTGCGGTGATGTACTTGTGAGATTTATATTCAGTAATGTTGAATTAATTACCGTAGTCTTGGATTTGCCTGTTTTTATGCAGCTTTTAATTTGTCTTGAGTTTCTGTTTCTTAAAGAATCTGAAATGGATGGATTTGTTCTCACTTTATCTGCTTTGTTGTTAATTTGTAATTAATACTCTTTCCGTGGGTTTTATTGAGTTGCGTAAACGTACAGTTCGTCTGTCTTGTATTCTAATTACGACTTGCAGGTCAATTACTTCTGCACTCTACTGTTGAAATTTAAATACTTAAGTTGTAGTCTTTGTCATTTAATCACGTTTCTTGGTAATAATTGCGTACGTGCTTAATAACATATGAGTATACTTGTTGAGTTTTACAGGTGTTAATTTTCAATTTATAGGAATTAGTAATTCGCTTCTCTTACTTGCTATTTACTTGCATAATGTTACGTCTATTTATTTTTAGATATCTCGGTATTTTAATTATAATGCTTGTTGGAAATTGAATCTCTCGTAATGTAAGTTTTAATTAAAGCTTCTTATGATGACCGTTTAACTGCACTTTATAATTGATGAGTAATTTTTAATTGAAAAACGTTTAGTTTTTTATTCCGTGTTTGTTGCAATTGTACACGCTTTTATGGATTAATTACTTGTGGGTATTAAATGCAAAACTGCGTTGCTTTATTATGTCGTGATGAGTTCATTACTTATGATGCAAATTGCGTTGTTGAAGTTATACTTTAGTACTGTGCAAGGATTCTGAAAGCGATTTCTCTGAGGTTTTAATTGTATAATAAAGGATGCTTTCTTCGCGTATTTTGCTTATCTTAGGTGGTTTTAAGTTACCGTAGCAGAGTGTTTTGCTATAATTTATAAGGTCAATGGTTTTAAATAATCGTTCCGTGACTGTTTGTTCGAATTAGCTTTGAAATTAATTTTGCGTTAGTTTACCGGTTTATAAACGTGCGTTGAATCGCGCTGGTTATTTGGTGTTAGTGAGTGTGCGTCTGTTATTTTTGGATTATTTTTGAGTTCGTTCTAATAATTGTGGTAAGAATCTCTTTTAAATTCAAGTCTCATTTGCTTTTTAAGAAAATCTCTTTTACATTCGTCTCATAAAATGTTATACAGTCTCGTTTTGAAAATAATTCACTTTGTAACTATTTTCAAGAAAATATTCATAAA